>BMAO01031312.1:0-12974 GCA_019973975.1 Trichonephila clavata
GAATCGGGGAAGGATGAGTGCACATTTTGCAGTAGTACGAGTTCAAGTAACATACAGACAAAGAAATCGTGTGTTTGTGTGTCATTTCATCTCGACTTTCTGAGAATGTCTCATAGAGAAAAGTGCAAAGGTGTGGAATCTGGTGATCGTGGCGGCCATAGAGCGACACATGCATCCAGTTCTGTGATTGGGTGTGCCATGTGAAGTAAATCACGAACAGGAGAACAAAAATTCTCCGGTGCCCCATCAGGAACTGCCATGCATCATTTTTCATTCATCATCATGCATTTTTATTTACCGTATTTTTCTCGTAAGCTATGGATTCTTTGGGCAATTTTTATGTACTCCAACGACGAATCTGCAGAATTTGAGTGCAGTATGTGGATATCCTGTATATTTGTTGTTCGAAAAGTAATTTCGTATTTCCCCGACAGAAGACTTAATTGCATTTTTTTCATGCCCAAATTCACACTTAAGCCCCACAATCTTTATATGTTTTGTGAGCTGATATAGCAAGGTGTGCTTGTGAAAAGTACAATTGATTCTACGCTTTAGTTCTTGGTTAGTGCCTTTTCAAATATGGAGATTAAAGTGCAGCATCTTTAACATATTTTACTTTTTTTCAATCGAAAAAATTAAAAGTGCTGTTCTAGCTAGAAAAGAAACTAACTGATGTATATGGAGAAGATGTATTGATAGTACAGCAGTGACAGAAAAATTTTGATCTGTCAATTTTGATGTTGAAGGTGCACACGTTCTGAATAGCCTGTTAAAGCATATACAGCACAATAAAGACATTAATTGATGCAATCCGCGATTAACAACTCGTGGATTGTTGAGAGGTTAATTTTTCAAATTCAACAGTTCATGGTCAATATTCATTAAATAGGTGATGCTTAATGTTTTGATAAATTTCAAAAACCTTTTTTTCCCTTTTCTAGCTTTACCGGAGAGCATAACGATTAATTCTTAAGTGTACTCGCATCAGCTGACAAAGCGAATGATCCCTTAAACAAAAAATGCCATAATTGCTCAACAGAAGAAGTGTAGTTTTTCCACCAAGATAATGTGAGTATTCATACAAATTTGGTAACTCACAAAAGTTTTCACATCTTGAATGGAATATACTACCACATGTCAGAGCTACTTTTGACTTCACTGTTTGAAACAGAACATCTGATTGATACATTTGGGAAAAGATTTTCAAAACGCAGATAGGCTTTGGCGAATAATTGGATTTCATTTTTTCCATTCATAGTTCAACCGCCCATGGCGTCATTTTGAGATGATGCTCAGAAATGGCTTTGTAATTTTAGTCTGCATTGATTGTGTTTACTTTTTTTCTACACATCTCCTTTCTTATACAAGTGGCTTATACTAATTCCTGCAGATGTTCATCGAGTTTTGCTGACACGGCATTTCTGAAAAGCAATTTGTTTGTTTTTAGGGTCTCTATATTATTCTTGTTTTACAACTGTCCTCTGAAAACGTAATTTTCTACTGTATGATCACCTAACTTTTGATACAGCACAGTTCAAGAACCATTCATAATTTTAGTACCTGCAGTTATACCAACTGCACTTTTCTCGACACTCTAGTCAAAAATAATGGCCATTAAAAATACTCAGAGAATCTTACAGAAAAATGTAGAAAAATATGTGCATTATTTTCAGATTACGAGAACCAGCATCAATTAGCTCTGGTATAGCTTAAGAATATGACAAATAAATAATCAATCAATCAACCACCGAAATGCTAATGTAAATAACTTGCTTTTAAACATAATCAATATTGAAAAAATATTATTATTTTTAAAATAAGAAAACTTACATCTTCATTTTTACATTTGATTAGAGATAAACAATAATCACATTTTAAGAGATAATTAATAATTATCTCTTAAAATAATGTATTTGACCAAAGTGATTCTTTTTTGTGTAACGAATTACAAAACTTAATTTTTAGCAACTCCAAAATTTATAGTTTTATGTAAATTTTGTATGTTACTTTTCAATTGTGTGAATCGTGTTTCATTTATATTACTACTCAGTAGATTTAAATGTCAACTTGTGTTTTAAATTACAAATAATTCAGAAATCATGATATTTGTGATTAATTTACTCATACCCTTAAAAAATAAATTATTTGTATATTTAATGCTTTGTATGTTCAAAAAGTTATGTGAACAGAAACATTTAACTTATGAATTTTCAGGGAATAAATCCCTACGGAATTAATTCTAGGAAATAAGTCCCTAGGAAACCATTTTAGTGCCAATATTGATTTTAATGTAAACAAGATTCTTTCTAGTTGCTGCACATTAATCATTATCAAAGAAAATATAGTTTATACAACCTAAATGTTATATGAAAATTATTATTGACAAAAAAATAATGTATGACTTACAAAACTTTTTCCTAAATTTTGTTTGATAATATTGCATTTATATATAATGTTGAATAATTGGCATAATGCCACCCTTTCCTCAAACAAGAAAAATTCAAAATTGCAGTCATTTTGGAAAAGTTGTAAAGAATTATAGACTAAACAACAGAAGGTTGTTAAGGAAAATATGGGCCGAACAGCAAATAACAATCATTAAGTTTCTGTGGAATAGGTAAAAATAATTTTATTTAATCATTCCGTGTCTGAATATAGCAATTTAATTATTGTTCATAAATACCATCTCGTTAATTAAGTATACAAACCATTCTTTTAAATAAATTCAAAATAAATTTGCCTCTCTTGAATGTTGAATAGGTAAAATGAAAATATTTTTCTTTATATTTGCTTTGAAATTTGATACTTGAATGAATGAACACTTAATAATTTTCTGAAATTTTAATTAAGAATATATATGGTCACTTACCATTTTTCTGTTGTTTTGGTTTTTTTTTTTCGTGTTTGTGCGTAGTCTCTTTCAATATTGAAATTTTTATATAATTATTTCTTTGTGTACCAAATTACTTTTATCTTTATGTTCTCACATATCACATAAATATTTATTTAAAATATTTCATTGAGAAAACGCAGCCTTTTACTACTAAACTATGTGCAGGAAATTTAAAACATTTTCTTCTGTAATTTAAATGAATAAATCCGATTTTCATATAATGTTTGTAGATGTATAAATATTAAGGTATCTGACTTTTTAAAATCATGATTTTCTCCCAAAAAAAAAAATCTAAAATTATTTTTTTATTTTGCAGCTTGTTTAATAAGCCTTCTAAAAATATCTTACTTTTAAACCCTGAGTCCATTAGAAGTACACAGGCAAGTTGTTCATGCTTGGAGTAGTAAACCCAAATTGAAAACCGGAAGTGTGAGGTTTCGATTAATTTTCACTCGCAAAATACGATTTTTATTCATGTGAATTATTTTAAAGAATTATTTTCATGTTTAGTAAGCTTTATTTCACTTTATAGATATATTTCCTTTCAAATAGGTAACAGTTAACATATTGCAATGTTATTTTGATATAAACGACTTGCTATCTTTTTATTGCCGGGTTCAAAATTAGAGCTCTTTAGACATTTTTATTAGTGCTTTTATATATAGTTATAGTTATTTATTACTAAATTAAAGTTAATCAGGCCAAAAACAAGATTAGTGAAGCCAAAAAAGGAAGAGATTTGCAGAGAGCAGTATCTGTTGGAGATACGTTGGGAAAACAATCAGCGAATCTTTCAAATGTAGTTATTAATTCTATTAAAAAGACCATATACGGATCTTTGCTATCAAAATCTCCTAAATCAATGTTTCAATCTCCGCCGAGAGCAAAAGGTGACTTATGAAAACAAGATAGTTTCGGTTAGCGAGTTCGAAAAAAATAAAAAGGGAGAAATTAAAGAAGAAGTGAGAGACACGAGGTTGATAAGAAGGTGATTCGAGAGATTAGTTTATCTAGTTTATTTGCCGGAGAAGACTATGAAAAAGTTCATTAATTCGGTTCGGACGGAACTGAAAGATATAAAATGAAGCGCTCCTTAGAGCAATCGAGTATTAGAGGAACTGCCTAAGAAAAAATACAGGTCAGTATTTTCATAAATTAATGTAAATGCGTAGTTTGATTTATGCGTATTCTCGTGACTCAGTTAGGATTCCGTCGTTCATAATCGATTCTTCTCGCACTCCACTGTAATTTGTTGTTTTATAGTTTGAATAATTTTGTGTATTTCTCAATTAGAAGATAAATAAATAGATTGATTTATTATGTAGTTGTAATTAATTATGATCACATTCGGATTTAGATAATATGTGAAGGGAGTTAATAATCATAGGGCTAGTGAAAGGCTACGACACAATCCTTGTGGAGTATAATTCAGAAGAGGACTTGTTCAGCTACAAAAACTCCGCTTAGGGTATACTCCACTTATACACTAATAATACTTTTTAATTCTGGGTTTGTTGGTCTATTACCTCTACTTCAAGAGTTAGGAATAAAATTAGGGCCTTAAATGAAGGGATAATTTTGGTACCTTAACAATGCGAAAATCATTGATTCAAAGAGGCATTTTAAACCAGATATAAAAAAAACTATCTATTAAAAAAGTAAGGCCCTTCAAAAATGTAAAAGTTCCCATTATGAGGTTCAGGAAGGTACCCCGTACAAAGCCTGGAAAGTTTTAATACTTTCCTAATTTTTTAAATTTTTATTGCAAATATAAGTTTTATTTTGCATTTTCTGAAGGAATTTTTTTTTTTACATAATGTTCACGAAAAAACTGATATCTCTTAAAATAATTAAAATATTCTTATGAAATTTTTGGAATTTCTTCTTTGTTTCATAATAAATGCTTTGTTCTAAAGGCTAAAGGTAATGTTTCAATCAAGTTATTATTTCGTGTAATTTTATATGAAAAAAAAAACGATTTTTTTAAAGAAATTATGGTTTTTTCATGTCAAAGGCTAGGACTTCAAAAGTATATAGTACTTTTTTCAGTATATAGTATAGTTAAACATCAAATAATTGTATTCTTGCAAAAATTTTATTGGGTTTTTTTAAAAAATATATAGAGAGAGAGTTGTTAGCAAAAGAGCAAATTTTTGTAATATATTGGTTCAAATTCCCTAATATTTTGAAAAATAATTTTTCAAAAATATTTTTAGCTGTATTTTTATAGTTTTGCAACATATTTACTTAAAAAGTAACAGTTAAATAATTATTTAAGTATTATTTTAGAAAACTGTCTTCAAACCCAGTAGTGTTAATTATTTTATACCTTAAGGTCGTATAAAATAAATTTAAATATTTACTCGATAAATTATTTTCGTTACTTTTAAATTTTGCTGAATAGCTTGTCATATTAAAAATACAAAAATCAAATCTTTAAACGGTTATAAACTTAGTTAAAAATTTACACTTTTTTAAAAATAGAAAAATATTTTCAATGTATTTATTTTACAAACTATCATTGTAAAATTAAATAAAAAATTAATAAAATTATAATTAAATATTAAACATAATTTAATCTTAAATAGAATATCTGAAGGCATAGTCCAAATGTTTGCCATTAGAGAAACTCCTTATATTCTACACCATTGCAGAGGATTTCACAAGCATGCGAATTAGTAATAAAAACGGTTGTTCTATTGAAATTTGGTTCTTGTGTGTTACGAAATGAGCAAAAATTATTTGGAAATCTGTAATGAATGTTTTATACAATATTTTTGTTCTCATACATTTATATTAATATTAATCAAATACTGCATTTGTTTCTTTTTAAAATTCAAATTATTTTCTTAACAGATTTTTTTTACTATTATCCCAGTTTTTCTCAAACTGTTGGACGTGCTTCCTGCCCAGGAGGACGTGATAACTCCACGAGGGGGTGCGATCATATTGAAAAGTTGAGAACAAAAAATATTTAAAAAAATTATTAATTTAGTTGAAGTAAAGAACACAAAATGCATTTTGAAATAATAAAAAAAATACACATTTACACTGATATAATACACTTATAAGTGTATCAGTTGCACAATAAATTTTATAATTAATTTAACAATACTAATGAAAAACATTTTTAATAATACCACTGATCCTATGGGCTTATCATAGTTGAAATTTATACAAATATTTACACTTTTATCTCTATAATTTGTACATTTATATTAAATCCCTTAATTGCCGATTAAAGTTACGCTATTCGCTCCCCAATGACACCCTTTTCCCCGTATGTTCGAGTATGTGATGTATTGTGGGGTGGGGTGGAAGAACAGGAATAAATATGCAATCCTCTAAATGAGTAAATCCTTCGTAAACAGTGTTAAGGTTATTTTCTGCATTCCAAAGCCTTCGAAATAATTTTATGATCGCAGTGCATAGATAAGTTATAATTCTGAAAAACGTATATATGCGTCCGAGGTAATCAACGCTTTGGCTGAGTGAGACATTTATATGTGCCGGTGACACACTGAAGAGGTTAAAGTCGTATTGTAACTTTAGCTTTAAAGTATAGTATTATTGCATCTAATTCACTGTTATTGTGGAGGGGACGCGAAGGAAATTATGATTGAATATTGGGTCGCAAATATTTAAAGTTTGGGAAGCATATGCATTATTCACATGAACTAAAGAATTTGTAACTATTCAAGATATAAAAGAAGTTTAATGTATTTTAATTTGTTCGTCAAACTCAATAATAATCTATTTAGTTCCAAATATGGATCTCAATTAATTATTCTATTGAATGCTGATCCTAATGTGTTGGATGTTCTTGTGTTGGATGAAAACATTTTTATCCACAGTATACAAATTTCTCATGGAGAGTATGGGTATTTTTTGCCCGAATTCCGACATCCCACCTAAGACGATTCAATCAAAAGACTGAAATTTTAAGATATGTATATTTTACTGTGTATTATTGTTTGTACATGTTCTATCAGCTGTTGTATATTTTTCGAATTAATCTATATATTACTCTTTGTTATTATTATTTGAGCGTTTAAATGCTGATTCCACTTGTATCACTTTAAAACTTTAAAAAATAAATTCTATCTTCAGCTTTAATTTATTATTAAACTTTGTTCCATAATTTCGCATCATCGTGTGTGTAAAGGCTCTTAATTGTAGATAATATATCACAATAATAAATAGTAAATTTATAGTCTCTGGTCTAGGATCATTAAATAGCTAACACGGACTCCTTTAGCACATTACATACGAGTTAAAAACTATTCTCTAATTTCACACACACAAACGGGGTTTTAATTTTCATCTAACCATGATAAAATGATGCCCAAACAGCCCAGCTTGCGCCTTACGCAATAAATGTCAAACGTCGAAAAGGTAAAAAGAACAGGAAAAAACGCTTCCAAATCTTTTATACTGTAGAAAAAGGTTTTTTCCGGATTTCTGCTGATTTGACATTTCCTTTTTTGAAGCTTAGGAAAGATCAGGCATTTTTTCCCCTTGTCCGCAAAGTTAAATTTAAAGTGATTAGATTCTGAGAGGCAGAAAAATATGAAAATCTTAAGGGATTCAGGAATCAAATTGAAAATGGCTTTCATTAGAAATACATAAAGTTATAAAATTAATTTTAAGAGAGAAATTTGTCTTAAAACAAACTAAAATAAAACTTTTGTTATTTAATATTTAATCGTAATATATATTTAAACACACACACACACACACACGCATACATACAAATATATGTATATATTCCAGTGCCATAAAGATAAGTACACCATTCTAATATTATGTAGCTTTCTTCTTGAACATGCATGATTTTCGAAACATGACGTCGAATGGATGTCACTGATGTGTGCAATTTCTTTTGTACGTAATTTCGTGTCATTGCAAGAAAATCCGAAAACTCCATAGAGGGTTGCGTAACAATTAAGATTAAAAAGATAAAGGATGACTAAAAATGAGAGGACTTTTTCTGGAGTCAATCGATGACACTTTTAACACAATTGCATTGCTACATAACATCACATTGTCTTCAGGGAGGTGTCCAAGCTCCTTGAAATACAGACAGGTAATGATTGTAAATGATGAAAGGTACATTTACGTACTAAGTGCATGTCAAAATTGTTTGCAAACTTGTCAGAACTCTCTAGATAAATCCAACAACGTATACCCCACATTCTCCCGTTGACATAAGACGATAATCGCGCGTTCCATACCACCAGCCCGATGCAGTTAAACGTAACTCCGCTGGTCACTACACTACTGGCCATTAATATTGATCACAAGGAAAGTGACATGCTACAGACGTGAAACTTAAACGACAGGAAGAAAGGTGCTGTGGTATGCAAATGATTTTCTTTTCAGTCCATTCTGACAAACAGGCGCCGGTAGCGAGACTTACTGTTTAAATAAGGAAATTATTCAGCCCGTTTATCATACACAGATTGTATTTGAAGGATATTGTCTGGTGAAAAGTTTGATGTGATGCCTCATTAAGAAGCAGAAATGTGTGCTAAAGTCGAAGCTATGTGTGCTAAAGGTTTGATAAAGGTCAATTATAGGCGTACGGGAATTTGTTCATCGTATCGCAGTTTTTGTCATTCGCGTCAGTCGAGATCCATTGGCTGTTAGCAGAATATGGAATCAATGGTTCAGGACGGTAATACGGAACGTCGTGCTGGATATCAACGCCTCCAGTCACTAGAAGCCAAAAAGACAGGTATGTTACCCGCATAGTCTTAATGGATCGTGCAGCCACATCATGAGTCCTGAGTCAAGAAATCGGGGTTGTTTTCAAGACAACAAGTGTCTTCACAAATAGTTCGACGCCCTTTGCAGCAGCATAGAATCTCAGCTCGGGAACAATAGCTACGATTATCTTTGTCGCTGCATCACAAACAGAAGAGTCTTCAATGGTTGATCAACGACAAACTAGGGTGAATAAAAGCCGTGATGGCGTTTTTTAGATGAATGCAGGTTCTTTTTACAGCATCAAGACGATCACATCCGTGTTTTACGGAATCGTGATGAACGCACATTGGCAGAGTGCATTCGTCAGCGTCATACTGCCACATCACCTAGTGTGATTGAAATGTGCCCCTAGTGCTTTTTGTTACACGTCTCGTTAACTTTTTGTTCGCATTGCCGGCACTTCGAACAGTGCACCTCACATTTCTGGTGGGTTACAACCCGTACTCTAAACTTTATACGAGTCCTCAAACCCTAAGTTTTTTTTTCAGCAGGCTATTGCACGATTGCAAGTTGCCGGTATTGTAAGAACTTCCTTGATATAAAAAATGTTCAGCTGTTGCTCTGGCTACACGTTCACCAGATTTCTCGCCATAGAAAACACGTGGCAATATGGTTGCCGAGTGACTGGCTCATCGGTATACGCAAGTCAATACGGTTGATAAGCTATAGCATCGTGTTGAATCTGGATTTATATCTGTACCTGAACATTCTCTGTTTGACTCAATTCCCAGCCGTATACGAGGTATTATTACTGCAGATGTGGGATTTCCGGATACTAATTTCCCAGAATCTATGCACCCAAATTTCTTGAAAATTTAATCACTAGTTACTTCCAGTACAATATATTTTGCCAATAAATATTTTTTGTTATCTGATTTCTTTCTTGTGCAGCAATTTTTGGTGGACAGTAGTGTATTTACAACCTTCAACAGTCAAATGTTAATATTCAGAGCTCAGACTAACGATGTTGCTTTGGGCTAATCACAGATGTACGAGTAGGTCTACTACAAAAGCTCATGCTAGATAAAGTTTGGATACATAATAAATTGCAGTCCTTGCATAATATCTGTAGTAATTTCTGACAATGTGTATCTATCTAGAAAAATGATTTTTGCCAGCTGATGTCTTTTTTCCCCTGTGTTATCTCTTTCTAATACGTCTTTACTGAAGAGTAAATTTTTTTCTGATTTCTCTCTTTGATATTCGGAATTTAGTCTTAAAATGATCTTATGCGCAAATACAGATTTTCCGTGTACTTTAAATGCTATGGCCTTTATCACGCAAGTCGACACTATTACATTTCCTACAAAATTACTTAATTATATAGTACTTAAATAATAGTATCTACCCTATCTATACTTGTCATCCTAAATTGACACAGCTAAGTGCCATGTATTCTTTTGATCGAGTAACATTACTGTCTTTTTCATATGTAAGTTAGTATAATTTTTCTGTTATCTCAGTAAATATATTAACTTTACCAAAATAATTAACATAAAGAGATCAGACTAAGAAAATTTATTTGGGAACGAGACATCGTGTAATACTAGTACCCCTTTAGGGTGTTCATCCTCAAGGTTATAGCGCCAATTGGCCAGTCAATGCAGAGAAAATAGCCTTCGAAATTCATACTGAGTTTTTAATCTAATTAAGTTTTAATTAACTCCAGCGACGAAGGTGGACATATAGGTGTAGGTATAGGTAACTGCTTTCTACAGGGGAGAAAAGGGTTCGAGTCACACGATCGAAGTAATATTCCTTTTTTATTTCATTTAATTATCTTACAATTAAATAAACTTATTTAAAAAGTTTTAATTTCTGTATGATATATTTTATATAATTATATTTAGTATTTTAAAAGTAAATAATTACTGTATGATGTATTTTATATAATTATATTTAGTATTTTAAAGAGTAAAATAATTACTGTATAAATATTTATATTATGTTATGAATAAATCAATATAGTATTTTTAATAAATCAATATAGTATTATTAATAAATAATACTTATTATATAAATGTATTATAATAATATTCCATGATATTTTTTATATAAAAATTTGTTGCAAATATTTTTATGGTATGGAATGCATTATATTATAAACAAAATATTGTATATACTATTATAATAATAAGTAAAATATATTATTATAATTATTTATTGTATTGTCTAATAATTAATATAATAAAAATAATGTATCTCTCTCTCTCTCTCTCTTATTTTTTATTAATTTAATAATTTAATAATTATAAACTAGCTGGTATAGTCATTCTTTGCATGGGTGAATTGAAAAATTAATTAATACAGAATGAAGGATAAAGAAAGTTTTAATGAGTAAATTTTACGTGACCTTCAAATTTAAAAAAGTGCTTTTTGCATATCTCAGATGAACAAAAAAACAAAACATATTTCTTAAATTTTAAGTCTGTAAATCTAATAGCTGATAAAGATGATTTTTTTATAATGCCCCGTATCTGTCTTGCGAGTCGTTTTTAAAAACACCTTCCAAAGCTGATCTCTGCTCAGCAAAGTAAAACATTGTTACAAATCTTGTGTAATGAATGCTTAAAATAGTGTAAATAATTTATGTATGGATGTGTAATACGTTAATATTGTTTTCTGTTGTATTTACTTTATGTTAAATTTGCAAGATTCACAAGCAATGCCATTCTTTTTATTATAATGGCGATTCAATTGAAACATAGGGAAATGTTGGCGATAAAGCCAACTTGACATAATTTTTTACATCAATGTTGGTAACTTGCCGATTGATGGAATAGTGTAGAAGTTGATATACTGTAGCGACAACAAATGGGGAGCTGTAACAAAGAGGATAGCACAAAATCCTTTACACAAAATAATACATATACACATGTACATGCCAATTTTCATAGTGATCGGTTGAACGGTGTTGGAGTGAAGCGAGGTCATATATACAATCATTCATTTATATATACATATACATATAGATAGATGGATAGATAGATGGATAGATAGATAGATAGATAAATAGATAGATGGATAGATAGGTAGATAGACAGAGAAAGAGAGAGAAATCCAATAAGTTTTTTAAATTTTTTAATTTAATTGTTAAAAAAAATAATTAATCGAAAACATAAAAAAAAGAAAAATGATCGCGCGATTCGAATCTCTACCGTCAATGTGGTACGTAGATAAGCTACTCCTATGCCACTGTTTCGCTGGAGGTAATAAAACTTAATTGTATAAAAGCTAAATATGAATAATTTTGAAAGCTATTTCCTCCAAATTGACTGACCATTCGACGCTATTACTTTGAGGGTTGAACACCCTAAAGGAGTACTATTATTTCATAAAGTCACGTGGCGTTTTTCAGCACAATTCAGTAATTTATAGTTATTTATTTATCATGTTGTTAGTCGATGAAAACACTTTTAAAACCAACACAATAATATTTTTTTCATTGGTTAATTTCCATGAAAGTGTATTTTTCCCCATTTTTTAAATTAACTTTTCAAGTAAGTTAGGACATTTCTGCGTATTGAATGTCTGTGTCATTTATAAATGACATTTAAGTTGATAAAAGTTTACTGTAAGGAATGTGGATGGATTATTTTATATTTAATTCACACATATCACTTACCTTTTTCCAAAGGCATTTTACAAAATTGTATACTATGTCTGTTCAGTGTTCGGCAACCTATGACATAAGTACCACATGTGGACGTGGAGCAAATCCAGGGGTACTCTACTCCACTGTACACATTCATGATAAAATTAAATCATTGTATCTCCTCTCTACACCTCACATATTTTTTATTTAAAGGTCTTACTTTCAATTCTACGCCATAAAAAACTCTGTTGAATGTGCAAGTGTTGCTTTCCACACGCAGTCTGAAAATCCCAAACAGTGACGTCATCTTGCAAATTTTATTTATTTCTTTATAATAATGTTTGCAAATTATTATGTCTTATTGTGATTGGAAACAGTTTTTGTTTGTGTACAAAAAAAAATAATAAAGGAAAGAACGAGAAAAGGGACCTGTTGCTTAAATGTTTGTTTAATTTCTGTTTCAGTGTTTATTTATTTAACAGCGTTTGTACAATTTATGAAACAAGTACCTAACATCCTCGGTTTAAATATGATTCATTCTTGTCATTAAACATTCATTCAAGTCAGAATGTGCAATGCCTGTAAAATGAAACAATTTCTTGATACTCTGAAAAAAAAAAATATTTAGAATTGTTGAAAGCAAAACTTGCAGAAATATTAAAATATCTGGAAAATAACTATCGATATATAACTGGACAACTATTTGAATTTTATTTT